>JASUUH010000136.1:8500000-8502500 GCA_030449925.1 Citropsis articulata
TTGTTGGTAGGCAGCACAGGATACCAAACGAACCCTCAAGGCAACAGCTGCGCTTGGGGAAAGACTGAAGCGGACGGCCTTCCAACAGTTCGGTGCCCGAGCACGGAGCCTGCCGAATGACGCCATCCAATCACCACTCACACGCCCTGCCGTTCACTTGGCTGCAACCTTACCGAGCGTCCCGCATCCCCAAAGCAATTGCAATCGGGTCTACGGAAACACCAAGCAAGGCTAAGCCAGCACCGTCGGACGCGAAAATCCACACCCATTTACTTTTTTAGCGAAAACAAGGTCGCCGGAATGTCGCCGGAATGACGCTGGAGCAAGCTCGACGGCGACATTCCGACGGACAAGGAAAAATCGAAGGGCCAAGGCCAATCAGCAAGGCCAAGGCCACCAAAGGCCTAGACACCCACCACCCGACCTAGGCACCTCTCATCTACTTCCCCCCTAAAGAGGTCTTAGAGCAATTTTTGACCTAGCAGCAATAGATACCCCCAGTTCTTGAGCTGACCCCCGACCCCAAAAAAAAATATATATTGAATTACGGTCTGATTTTTTGCACCAAGGTAGAGACAAATGTGAATTAATTTTCAAGCGAAAGAGAAAAAAATTTTCGAGAGCGAAACGAGGTATTTTTTATGCCCGACCGGCATAAAAAAAGTGGCAGGCCACTTCCCGCAGATTTAACCTCCCTTCGTGCGAGGAATGACCAGCGGAAGCGCGCAGGCAGCACGCCAGCGCGGCGAGCACAGCACCCTCGCGCAAGTTCCCGCCTGCTAACCTCCGTTGGTGCCAGAAATGGCGCGGCCAGGCCCAGGCCACTCGACGAAGCTCCCGCCCGCCCGAGGCAAGCAGCGCGCGCTCGCGCGACAAGCCAGATCGCGCGCGCGCGCGAGGCTGCCCACGCTCGAGCGGGGCATGCAGCGCACGCTCGCGAGCAAGACATCGCGCAAATCGCGAGGGGCATCTGGTGGACTCTCGCGGCAGGATGCGCCTGCCGCGCTTAGGCTGCCCATGCCCCAGCAAGGCATGCTGCGCACACTGTCGGGCAAGGCAGCGCGCTCGGTCCCGAGGCTGGCCATGCTCAAGAGAGCCATGCAGCGCCCACTGAGAGCCAGGGACGGCGCGCTCGGTCGCCCCTACAACGCACGCCGCTCGGCAGAAGCGCGCGCGGGCGAGGCAGCCCACGCTCGAAGGAGGCATGCACCGCACACCGCGCGAGCAAGGGCGTGACAGTACGCACGCTGGGTAGCAGCGCAGGCTCGCCGGCATGCGGCCCATCTTCGAAAACTGGCAGGCAACTTCCCGCAAAACAAACAAACAAAGGCTCCAAGGCTCGCGGGCAGCAGCGCACGCTCGCGGGCAAGCATGCCGCCCACGCCCACGCCGCGCGAGGCATGCAGCGGGCTTGCGCGAGGCAGGCAGGGCACGCCAGCGGGCGAGGCAGCCCACGCTCGCGCGAGGAAGTCGGCCCGAGCTTGCGCGCGGCATGCAGCCGACTGCCCACGATCGCTGGGCACGCACGCAGCGCCGCTGCAGCAAGACAGCTCGCCGCTGCTGCCTGCGCCCACGCACGCTGGGAACGCAGCGCGCCCGCGCCGCATGCGAGGCAGTCCTCGCTCACGCGCTGCAGGCTTCCCACAGGCAGCGGCCGCCGCGAGCAAGCCCAGCTCTCGCTGCTGCATGCAGCCCCGATCGCTGAGCCGGCATGCAGCGCCTGTTCGGAAGTCCGCACTTCGCCGATAGCCTCCGCCATGCGAGAAACTAACAAGGCCTAGATTGGTTTTGCCCAAAACGATTTTGGGAAAACGGCGGCTTAGGGGAACAATTTTTGGCCGCTGGAAAATAGTTATAAAACTCGCCCAAAATGGGAAAACGGGCGGGCAACAAAAAACTCGAAGTAGTATTAAACGGCACCAAAGGGCTGACATTTTAGGAGGTGCCGACATGGACCTGAGTTATCTCATGGGACCAAAAGTGGGGAAGTTATGCGGAGCTCCGGTTCCAACTTTGGGCAAAACGCCAAAACCGTGGTGCTATAGTTTCACGGATTTTGCCCAAATTTCGCTGGGCCATGGGATTTTGGGCTGGCATTGTAGATATGTGCGGGCGTTGAACATCGGAGGAGACGGAAGTCGATTCCGAGCCCGGATCCTGCTAGGCTAATTTACCGAACTCGCAGGTGCGAAGGGAGCCAAACGTCGAGATTTGGTCCGATTAGTATAATCAGCCGGGGCCTCCTATGGGGCAATAATCGCTACCCAACTCAAGAATCTGAGAAAATAATGTGAGAGGCCCTGGACCCACCTTTACTCCAAAAAGTGCCAAAATCCATGCGCTATATAACACACGTTTTGGTGCAAAATTTCGCTTTTTCGGGGTGGTGTGATTTTGGCCAAATTGTCGGTGTTGGTGGAGTTAGCCACAGGGGAAAACGGAAGCTGGTTCCGAGCTCCGGAACTCGTTTTATGGCCATTTGACCGGCCGTGCGCGGCGA